>JAVTVY010002758.1:0-35137 GCA_036873755.1 Hanleya hanleyi | reverse complement strand
ATGGAAGTGGTGGAAACGCTGAAATAAGATGAGCTGCTCAGGCGATGTTCAGTCGTTTCATCCCAAAATTTCTCGTCACAATAAGATAATAATGTCGTAGGGTCACTTGTCACCAATGAAAGGACGATGAAGTCCACCAATCAGGAAAATATATCAATCAGTTTCTTCGTGATGGAATGTGATGATGGTATACAAGCGTCGAAATGTAACATCTGATGTTGATATCCAACGACAATAGTCTTTTATGACTGATGAGAAACAGGTTATCAAATGATAATGGAAAGAAAACCATGAAATGGACAGTAATACAATGGATTGGCAAATGTACACAGTCACATGTGTATGTGAGTTACATGTACCGTGTTATAAAAAATTAATAAACAATAAACAATTAAGGAATCAATTAATTAATCTATTACTTCATAGGCAATACCGCGATCAATGAAAAGGAATTTAGTTCAGGTTAGACTATTGATGTATTCTTTTAATTGGGACAAGGCAATCATTAACTATTAGACAATAATAATTACCATGATTTATATAATAGACTCTATCGCCATTTCAATTTTTTGCAACTGAGCAGCGTCTGCGCATCTTTTCGTGAACTTCCTGTTTGTACCAAATCCGAAGTTTTTAACGTATGAGAGATAGGTCGAGTGTTGGAAAACAGTTGATATTGTGTGCAACTGTATACGTGAAATCATTAAAAACTCTCGTGGACTATCGCCAGATGGGCTAAAGAACGGCTCCAGATATTTATTTACCCTGAACACAATTTAGTTCCCGAGCACAGTTAAAAAAAGATTCCTTAAATAAGAAAAACCTTGCATTGACTTAATAACAGAGTAAATCAGTATAGATGATAAAGAAAGAATATTTGCATGAAACGGATTGGTTCAAGGAGCTCTTCTGTTGCTTTTTTATAATAAAGGTTTGCTTATTTTTTCAAATTCAGCAGAAAATGTTTATTTCTCTCATCCAAGAAATCTTTTCTTGGGAGCCACGCAAGATAAATATTCTTATAAGTGATTTTCTAAGAAAAGTATTCTTATATTTTCTTAGTTCGTAACGTCTGCTCAAGAATAAATTTCTTAGCTAAGAAATTATTTATCGGGGGAAAGTTACGAATTAAAAAAATATAAGAACAGTTTTCTTAGAAAATCTCTCATAAAAATATTTATCTTGCGTGGCTCCCAAGAAAAGTTATCTTGGATGAGAGAAATAAACATTTTCTGTTGAATTTGGAAAAATAAGCAAACCTTTATTATAAAAAAGCAACAGAAGTGTTCCTTGAACGAATCCATTTCATGCAAATATTCTTGCTTTATCCTCTATACTGATTTACTCTGTTATTAAGTCAATGCAAGGTTTTTCTTATTTAGGAAATCTTTTTTGACTGTGAGATATGACCCACTTTCAACCTGGCGAGAATGCGACCGTTGGTACAAATGACCTTTCGTGACCTGGCTGCGCAGACGCTGCGCAGTTGCAAAATATTTAAATGGCGATAGTGTCTATTGTGAACAATGCCGAATAACAAGCTAAATCAGATTCATAGCGCCAGACTTGCATATCGCTCCAATTTAATGGTGGTTCTAAATCACTGGAGCACATCTGAGTACCAACACTGCTAAACATTGGTCCTATATGTGCCGAGGTTGAATGCACATCCACACTCTGTATGAAATCAGAGCTGGGAATAAACAAAGGGGAACTAACCTTAGTTAAATAATATAGCCCTCAAGAGTATGAGGGCTATAGGTCGGCCCCAGTCACCTCCAGCGAGGGTTTTAGATAATTTTATTACGAATCACCCACCTCTGAACCTGCCGTACATCTAATCTCTATCCCCTCCTGCGCACTATTTCAAAATCTTGCACACTATTGTGAAATAGTAACGAATATATCGCCGTCTGAATTTTCCAGTCGGAAACTTCTAGCTCTCTGCGCGCCATGTTGCTGACGTCACTCTATACGGTTAACATGGCGCGTTTAAAGTGGAAGTCGTCTGGGAAATTCAGACGGCGATATATTCGTTACTATTTCACAATAGTGTGCAAGATTTTGAAATAGTGCGCAGGAGGGGATAGAGATTAGATGTACGGCAGGTTCAGAGGTGGGTGATTCGTAATAACATTATCTAAAACCCTCGCTGGAGGTGACTGGGGCCGACCTATAGCCCTCATATACTCTTGAGGGCTATATATTATTTAGCTAAACTAACCTATGTGACTTAGAAATCTAACGCGTAAAAATAAACTGACCTCAGCGCTTAAATGCATAGGAATTTACAACAATTGAACAGATTAGCATAACATAATTTGATGTAATGTATTTGATCAAGCAACCTGCTGGATAATAAAATGTGTGAAATTCAGTGATGTGCAAAATTACAAATAGCTCATAGGAAATAATTGATTAAATCGGAGATCAGAATAATAATATTCATATCAAGTATTAATAATCGAACTTATTCAAGTACTGAACTCAATAGCAGGAACAATTCACAACATATGTACGACATGTGAGCTAATTCTAGTCCGGGTAGACTGAATGTAAACTATGGATGAATTTGCGGGAAACTATAAGAATGGAGGTCACACGAAGTTCAGATTTCGTCAGCTTACAGGTACAAATACGAGAATTATGAAGAAAACGGCATTCTACACACCTTAACGAGCGCACCGCTAATTCGCCACAAACTGACTCAAATCAGTAAATGACCAAAACATAGCAAAATGGTCCAAACACGAACTAACAAGCACAAACCGTAAACACAGAGAACAAGCTTCATAAACACAGAGAACCTTGATTTTATCGCCATGTCACCGCCTGATCACCCACAGGGGCTCGTTACCGTTGTTAATTGGTTAAATAGGTTGATTATAGGGGGCGGGGGGCACCGACCTCGACCCCCCGTCCCCTATAATCAACCTATTTAACCAATTAACAACGGTAACGAGCCCCTGTGTGATCACCTATGCATATAGGCCCTTAATTTAACTTAATTTGTCTATATTGGATAATACATCGGTTAGATTACATAAGAAAATTACTAGCACATAGGTATACTATCCGATTACATGAATAAGCATCTCATCTCGTGAAAATGTGTTATCAGAACAAAAATAACAATTTCACTGGGGCACGGGATAAACATATGCATGGGCTACACCGAGACCTAGCACCGGTGCAGGGGAGGCAACTCCTACAATACAATGCCATACAATTTTATCCCAAATATTTGGCCCCCGACATAATTCCCTGCTTTTAAGCCAGCCGACCTAGGTGGCGTTAAATAACCAAGCCTATATAGTAAACTAGAGGTTATTAACCTTAAACCTTTCCATAATCAACTCCGGTTGATGCAGACTTAGGTAACCTATATGGGTTGGGGAGAACACCTAGATTTGCTCGAGTTGGTCCACACTGTTCTCACTACCACCACGTTCATAAAGCAAATGCAAAGAGAAATCATCGTCAGAAATTTCAGACTATACCGCAAGCCACTCCATATCAATAGGAGCAACAACATCACTTCTTAGAATGTTATTACCTGTAAATCCAAAATTGTGAATTTCAGAAAAATTAGAGAACCAAGATATATATATATATTTGAAGTTGAGACACAGTTACTGATTATATAGAAAACTAGGAATACCTCGGTGTTATATTTAATGGACATATGCAGTTTTATACTGCTGTCAATTTATTGTCTGATTCCGCTGGTCAACCCCCAGGTACATCAATAAGTAAATGTAAATTTATATCAAATTTGGGTTTTTAAACTTTTACTACAGCAAAGGTGTCCATTGTTGAATTAATATAGTAAATAGAGCACAAAGATATTCATAAAGTTCATAAATTAACACAATTGGGCGCAATTTATTGTGATTTTGAATTGCCATCCGTAAAAGTACTTAGAAGAGTTGAAATTATCCGGTTATGGAACAGCTTTGTATGTATGGATCGCTGTAGATTAACATAATATGTATTTATTTGGGATTTGTCTAGGAATGGGACATGGAGTAACATCTGATAACAATGTATTGTTTGACGCTGATATGAATCATAGTTTTGATAATAGTTTAAGGTGTAATCTCAGAGATTTGCAGACAATTCTGCACAAGAAGTCTATTGACGGATGATCAATTCCTATTTTAGATCAATCAAAATTGACAACCGAATTAACGTTTAAACAAGATTATAAAACTGAAAAATATCTGTTATAATTTATCCAAAATTTGCCCATTCCATTGTCACTCAGATCCGTTATAGGTTTCTTCCTCTCACATAGAAATTGGTAGATATCTAGGTGAGAATATTGAAGAGTGAATCCGTAATTTCTGTAATAGCAACAGAATTGAAGATGAGATTCATTTCATTTTCATCTGTAAATTTTATAATAATTAATTATTAGAGGGCATTATATTTTCAGTAATTTCTTCATGAACCTTTTGAAAAATTCACCCCGAAGATTTGTCTTTTTTTGAAGTATGCTATTGTACACGTAGAGATGAGCTGTATTCTGCGCGTACCATGTGACATTTTTATATTTAATTAGAGTCGATAAGCCCGTGTGGACTGTGTAAAGTTATTGTTACTTAGATTACAATTTTTTATACGTGTACCTTCCACTATAAATAAAATACCTGAATGGTTTATTGAGAGAATAAAGGAGAGCCTGATTCCGTGACTTCAGCTGATCATCTACTTGTTCGTATATTTTCACCTTTTTACCTGTGAGATGATTCTGAACCAGTAATAACTGACATGATTTCCCAGGAAAATGCAAAAGGCGGATTTTATAGTCAGAAAACAAAATTCCATTTGCCCACGGGTGGCGCCACCACACCGGTGACGTGAGTGGGCGGAATGCCACAACACCGGTGGTGAGTGGGCAGAATGCTACAACACCGGTGACGTGAGTTGGCGGAATGCCACGACACCGGTGACGTTAGTGGGCGGAATGCCACGATACCGGTGACGTGAGTGGGCGAAATGCCACCACACCGGTGACGTGAGAGCAATCTCTAGTGTCACAAGATATTGATATACCGAATTCGTTTTTGTCCTGGAAATAAAATTTGAATTTGGCGCTAGGGGGCGGCACATATGGACAATGTGGAGGGATACAGATTAAACAAAGATGGCGGCCGGTGTAGACGGTGTTTTATTTGCTCTCCGAGTTTCAGCCATTTTTTATAGTCTCACAAATAATATTTGCTGTGAGTTGACCGAGGAAGATGAACTCAATCACCTGGACCCTGTGGATATATTTATTACGAAAATCCATGACCGCGTATTCCATAAATTTGGAGAATCTATCATCTGGGACCGGCTGGGAATAACAAAGCCTTGGCCAAAATGGCGGCAAAGCAAGACCGATTCAAGGTACAGTCCGAGTCCAAGCAGAGTATCACTGAACGTATGTCTTCTATTATCGGGCGACATTCAGATGAATCCTGGCCCTATAAAGTGTCCGTGTTTTGCCTGTGAGACGTCTGTCAAATCAAACCAACATGTCATACAATGTGACTTATGTGATAACTGGCTGCATGGGAAATGTATTGACATGACCGTTGAAACGTACATGCAATTGTCAGAGAGTGGGCTGAACTCTAATGATACCTGGGTATGTCCCTTCTGTTTTTCTTCACAACTGCCCTTCGCTGACGTATCGAGTGTGAATTTAAATATATTCAAATGAGATACACACGATAATAGTGTGTTGAATGAGAGTATAGCTGGCGCAAGTTACGACCAAGGCACTCCAGGACATAGGGGTCGAAACAACAGACTCTTATTCTTCTTGCTGAACACAAGATCTATAAAAACTGAGTAAAACTAAAAACAAACTAGCTCAATTCCAAAGAATGAGTTTTCCTAACAATCCCGTACCGGACGTTGTAGCCGTAACAGAGACCTGGCTCGATAAAAATATAAACTGATAAAGGACACCGAAATCCTGCCAGGTGGCTATAGTATAAAACGCCGAGACAGAAATGATAACCGCCGGGGTGGCGGGGTTCTTTTAGCAGTGCGTCACGAAATTGACTGCATTCGAAGTGACGAGCTGGAACCAGCCACGAGTGAAATTCTCGTGTGTGAAATAAGACCAAACAACGCGCAGAAAATTGCCGTTATTACTGCATATCGCCCTGAAGGGGGCCACTTATTCAAGACCAATCTATGTCAGACATTGCAAATGGTCAGGGCTGATCATTTTAATAAAATTGTGCTGCTAGGAGATTTTAATGTCCCTGACATCGATTGGAACCTTTACATTCCGAAACAGGGTGCCAGCTCAACGGAAATAGATTTTTGTGAATTAGTGAGTACATTTGGCCTATTCCAACATGTACGGTCAGCTGCTCATAAGGATGGTAATATCCTCGACCTTGTCCTCACAAACTTTCCAGAACAAATCTCAACCCCAGAAGTGAGTGATCCACCAATGGATACCGATCATAAACTGGAGTTTAACATCGCCGTGAAAGTGTCTAAGAAACCAAAGATAACCAGAGAGATTTATAACTTTAGAAAAGCAGACTGGCAAAATCTTAAAGAACATCTAGGTAAAACGCCACTGCAGACTGCTCTCTTGGACGTGGACATAAATAATAACTGGCAAAATTGGCTCCAGTTGGTGTCCATAGTGTCCATGTGCCTAAATCTCGAATTCGAGACACGAATAGGGACCCATGGATTGATAGTGAAGTGAAGCATCTTTCTAATAAGAAAGAAACGCTACGGACAAAATACAAGAAGACTGGAAAAATTCAATTGAAATCGAAATTACGCCAACTAACTAATAAACTGAAAAATATGATATCGGCGAAATACAATAACTATGTGAGTGAAGTATCGGGTGAAATGAAGGACAATCCTAAACGCTTTTGGTCCTTTTTTAGAGCAAAAACTAAGTCAAGGTCGATACCTAGCACAGTGAAATTTCAAAATGTTGAAACCAATGACCCGAAAGTAAAAACAAATCTATTCAATCAGTATTTTCACTCTGTCTTCGTTTCACCCGACGCTAACAGTTATCTCCCGCCAATTAACAAATGTGTAAATAATATACTGGGGGACCTAACATTCTCTGTACACGAGGTGTTTGAAGTACTGTCTAACCTAGACGTTTCTAAAGCAAGTGGGCCAGACAATTTGTCTCCGCGTATTTTGCGCGAGTGTGCCGCTGAATTAGCCCCGTCTTTGTGCGTTAACAAATCAGTCCACCTTGGTATTGTACCAGACGGTTGGAAGTTCGCTAATGTTGTCCCTGTTTTCAAGAAGGGTGTAAAAGAATGGGTTGAAAACTATCGGCCTATATCACTATTATCATTGCCGAGCAAAGTGCTGGAACGTTGTATTCTTAACAAAATCTACCCATGTCTTGAAACCTACATTCACAAACCGCAGCACGGTTTTGTGAAGGGGAAATCTACCTGCACGCAGTTGGCTGAGATTGTACATTGGCTGGGAACAATCCTAGACAATGGCGGGCAGGTAGACGCCCTTTATTTAGATTTCACAAAGGCCTTCGATTCTGTGCCTCACAAGAAACTGCTATATAAGTTACAGATGTATGGCATTCATGGCAATCTTCTGAAATGGCTCACAAGCTATCTAAACAATCGCAAACAGCGTGTGGTGGCTGAAGGCCAGTATTCTGAATGGCTACCTGTATTGTCGGGGGTGCCACAGGGGTCCATCCTTGGTCCTGTCCTATTTCTTTTGTACATAAATGACCAACCCGACTGCGTTTCGGAACAAACGAAAGTTGCACTATTTGCAGACGACTCAAAATGTCTTCGGGAAATTAATAGCCTCGAAGATTGCCATGCCCTACAACAGGATATTTCATGTCTTATTAAATGGAGTGTGGACTGGTGCATGTCATTCAATATAGAGAAGTGCAAACTAACTCTTGTAACGCGTAAGACAAATCCCACCTTATTCAGTTATTCTATGAACGGCGTAACCCTTGATCGTGAGTACATTGTTTGTGACCTGGGTGTAGATGTAGCGCACAATCTAGTTTGGGATCACCATATTAATAGAATTGTCGGTAAGGCAAATCAAATGCTTGGACTGCTGAAGAGAACGTGTGGCTTCGATATCAGCATAGACACAAAAAGATCTTTGTATTGTGTCTTAGTTCGAAGTGTTTTAGAGTATTGTTCTCCCGTATGGTCGCCACATAATAAAAATATGTTATCAATGCTTGAAGGTGTACAGCGCAGGGCCACAAAATACATCTCTGACGATTATGAAAGCGACTATGCAGCGAGATTATCGAAGCTAAATTTATTGCCTCTGTCCTATAGAAGGGAGATGACTGACCTCGTGTATTTTTATAAGGCGTTGAAAGATGATCGGATGTTTTTACCGAGCTTTTTATCTTTTAACCGGAATGAACGAACTCAAAGCTTAAGGTCTAATTTTAGAAATCTTATAGCACCTGTTCGCTGTCAGACAGAAACTTTTAAGGCGTCTCTTTTTATGAGACTCATTCCCATCTGGAACAACTTACCTTTATAACCAGAAACATCACATCAAGTGCCAAATGTTTTAAAAACAAAATTGTTCGTTTTTACCATCAAAAATCGAGAGATATATTTAGTGTTGAAAACTTATGTTCATGGACATCCTACTGCCATTGTCCAGCGTGTCGTCTCATTTAATCTTATTTGTGCTATTATTATTATTATCTATTTTTTACATCTTTATTTTTTAAATTTTAATATATATTGTTAATTAGTTTTGGGAACCCGACTAGCATAGGTGTTCGCCACCTGTTTGGGTCCCCTTGTGTGTATTCATGCATGCAGAACTTGAATAAATAAATAAATAAATGATACGATTGACATCCACATGTCAAATTTCTAATTATTCCATTCAGTCTTTCCTGGAAACAAAATATAAAGTTGGCCCCTTTGACCATAAGAACGACAGCAATCTAATATGAGATAGTGTGACATGATATCCACATACCAAATTTGGAAAGAATCCGTCGTGTCAGTCCAACTGTGTTACCCAGAAACAAAATGTTCTGTTGAAGTCAACAATTTTGGAAAACATATATCAAGCTTGTCTTATCTTACCGTCTGAAAGCAAATTGTGGGGTATACTGAGAAGGTCGAACTTCAAACATTCATATCTTAGCAGATCAGTGATTTTAAAATCGGTAAGGCCATTCGTTTCAGCTCGCGGTTGTCAACAGTTACATTCTTTGGAACATCACTACGTCTTGCTGGCATCATTGAAAACTGTTGAGCGATTCTCTCTTGCTAGACTATTTTTATGTACACTATAATTTATTCTTTGAATATGGTGCTAATGCTATTATATGAATTAGATATATTTGATATGGCGTATAGCCCGCCACTGAGCATATGTACATATGAAATGATTTTTGAGAGAAAGAATAAATTGGTCGCCAGCGGGATTGGAACCCAGGACCTCGGCATATCGCCCCCATGCTCTACCTACTGAGCTATGACGGCCCATAGGTTTTATATCCATGGATTGTCCCTGCGATGACCAACCTTCTCTCTCGGTGTTGCAATGTGTGCATCTAGCTTTATGATGAAGAAATGATATTTGGTATGGCGTATAGCCCGCCACTGAGCATATGTACATATGAAAAGATTTTTGAGAGAGAAAGAATAAGTTGGAGGTCAGCGGGATTCGAACCCACGACCCCGACTAAACGATAGATGCTCTACCTACTGAGCTACGACGGCCCATAGGTTTTACAACCGTGGATTGTCCCTGTGATGACCAACCTTCTCTATCGGTGTTGCAATGTGCGCATCTGGCTTTATAATGAAGAAATGATATCTGGTATGGCGTATAGCCCGCCACTGAGCATATATACATATGTAAAGATTTTTGAGAGAGAAAGAATAAGTTGGTCGTCAGCGGGATTCGAACCCACGACCCCGGCTTATCGCGTCGATGCTCTACCTACTGAGCTATGACGACCCATAGGTATTACAACCGTGGATTGTCCCTGTGACGTCCAACATTCTCTCTCGGTGAAAATCATTTCATATGTATATATGCTCAATGGCCGGCTATACGCCATACCAAATATCATTTCTTCATTATAAAGCTAGATGCGCACATTGCAACACCGAGAGAGAAGGTTGGTCATCGCAGGGACAATCCACGGTTGTAAAACCTATGGGCCGTCGTAGCTCAGTAGGTAGAGCATCTATCGTTAAGTCGGGGTCGTGGGTTCGAATCCCGCTGACCTCCAACTTATTCTTTCTCTCTCAAAAATCTTTTCATATGTACATATGCTCAGTGGCGGGCTATACGCCATACCAAATATCATTTCTTCATTATAAAGCTAGATGCACACATTGCAACACCGAGAGAGAAGGTTGGTCATCGCAGGGACAATCCACGGTTATAAAACTTATGGGCCGTCATAGCTCAGTAGGTAGAGCATCTATCGTTAAGTCGGGGTCGTGGGTTCGAATCCCGCTGACGACCAATTTATTCTTTCCCTTTCAAAAATCATTTCATATGTACTTATGCTCAGTGGCGGACTATACGCCATACCAAATATCATTTCTTCATTATAAAGCCAGTTGGGCGCATTGCAACACCGAGACAGAAGGTTGGTCATCACAGGGACAATCCACGGTTGTTATACCTAGGGACCGTCACAGCTCAGTAGGTAGAGTATCGTCGCGATAAGCCGGAGTCGCGGGTTCGAATCCCGCTGACGGCCAATTTATTCTTTCTCTCCCAAAAATCATTTCATATGTATATGATTTAGGTCTTTGGTTTGTGAATGCGGAAATGCTTCAATGGACATCGGCTGAATATTGATTGACGGACTGGACTTTTATAATTTGTCTAGGAGACTACAGTCACGTCTGTGTATCAGTCGGATTTACTGGCATCGACCTTCTGTGAATAATATGTAGGTCAATACATTAACCTCTCAGTAGCGTGTGTTTTTCGCTGATCTATTATTCTCAGGCCTGTTAGAATGGACTCCTTCCAGCTTACCGATACACGACTGGAAACAGGCAAGTACGACCCAACCATGGTTTTGTTTGTTCATCAGAAATCGATATGAGAGGATGTACATGTACAATGGCTCTAGCTCTGACTGAAATACGCCGTGTAACTAGGGGAAACCATGAACTCTTCAGCGGTTAGATGTAAACCAGAACGTGGCACCGGCTCTAGAAAGACTTGACAAGGGTATGCCTTATACGGCCAGCATAGTACAGACACATACTTGCATCAACGCCTTATTGACATAATTCTTCAGTTATTCCGGTTCATACAACCGATTTCTTATCAGCACACTGTCGGCCGAGACATCAAACCAAAGTCAGGTATGATATCACTTCCTTCTTGCTTACAGGCCCCCTTAAAGGGCTGGACCAGTAACTTCACCCACGCTGTTGTTGTTAGTTATTTACTGGGATACCGTATGCTTGAAATTCTCGAAGTTGTACAGACATAATCCAATGGACATTCTGACATATGCCAGGGCTGTACAGACATAATCCTCTGGATATTCTGATATATGTCAGGGTTGTACAGACATAATCCACTGGACATTCTCACATATTTCGGGGTTGTACAGACATAATCCAATGGACATACTGACATATGTCCGGAATATACAGGCATAATCCAACAAACATTCTAATATACGTCAGGGATATACAGACATAATCCAATGGACATTCTGATATATGTCAGGGTTGTAAACACATAGTCCACTGGGCATTCTAATATATATCAGGATTGTACAGACATAATCCACTGGACATTCTAATATGTGTCAGGGTTGTACATACATGATCCACTTGGCAATCTGATATATGTCAGGGTTATACAGACATAATCCACTGGACATACATACATGTATATGTCAGGGTTTGTCCGCCATAATCGATGTCATAGAGTGAAATTTCAGAGTTGTTCAGGCGTAATCCAATAGACATATTACTATGTTCCAGGGATGTACAGACATATATCACAAGGTTGTATAGACATAACCCTTTAGATATACTGATATATCATCGAGACATACTGATATATCAACAACTTATTCAGAAATAATCCACTGGACATACTGATATAACTCAGGATTGTGCAGACATAATCCATTGGACATGTTACAGGTTAGTTTTTCTAGGTTTCTTTTATTTACCAGGTTACCCCAAAGGCGTTTACTCCATCACACGTCCATGATGCTCTCCTTCAACGTCATATGAGTTATTTGAGCTGATCTGTCATCACAGCTTCCGAGCTAGCGTATCTAATTCCGCTTAAGCCGTAGATAGGGGCCGTTGATACTTCATAGTCTCCACATGAACAGCTGCAATAAAAGCTCGGCTGAGATACTAAGGCTACGTCCGAGAATCCACCGTATTCTCGGGGCTGAATGTTAGGTGTCGACGAATACGTTCATGTAGAGTCATGTGGTTGCTTTTTAGTCGTCAGATGTCGTCAATTTTCCCACCTCTTGCATATCGCTAGCTCAGGGTTGTACATACATAATCCAATGGACATACGCATAGGTGCATGTATCTCAGGGTTGTACAGACATAATCCACTAGACGTACGGATATGCCAGGGATAAACAGACATAATCCACTGGACGTACGGATATAGCTAAGGGATGTACAGACATAATTCACTGGGCATGCGGATATAGCTCAGGATTGTACAGACATAATCCACTGGACTTACGGATATAGCTCAGGGTTGTACAAACATAATTCACTGGACATGCGGATATAGCTCAGGGTTGTACAGACATAATCCACTGGACATACGGATATATCTTAGTGTTGCGCAGACATAATCCACTGGACATACGGAAATAGCTCAGGGTTGTACAGACATAATCCACTGGGCATGCGGATATAGCTCAGGGTTGTACAGACATAATCCACTAGACATGTGGGTATAGCTCAGGGTTGTACAGACATATTTACAAGCGTCTGGTCCGTCATTCATAATTCAGCCGTCGTCCATTAAAGAATATCCGCGTCCATAATCCAAAGACCTATTCCATATTCCATATAACAGTATTAGCACCAAATTCATAAAGACAATCATAGTATACATAAACATAGGCTTGTTTCCTGCAAGAGAGAAGCGGTCAACAGTTTTCATTGATGCCGGCAAGACATCATGATGTTCCAAAAATATCAAATCCGTATCGCTGATCAGTATTCTTAATCCATAATATTCGTTGTAAATTCGTCATCTAAAGAATGATGTATCTCAGTCACGCTTGATTGTGACTGTTCATATGAGTACCATGAGGATCTTGAAGTACGTGGGTTCATACGGCCCCTAGCCCCGGGTTAAGCGGAATTAGACACAAGTTACGAAACGTAACGCCATATATCTTGCACGCTACGCTCGTATTTTGCTATCAGCATGCGATATGTATCGCCATTTTTGAGAAACTTTGAGTGGAGGCGCTTGGTGGTGTAGCCCTGTTTTATAGGTTTCTGCAACAATGTTTTGTGACGTTGATTAAAATCGTCACATTTAAAACAGGATCTAGCAAATCCACTGGACATGCGGATATAGCTCAGGGTTGCACAGACATAATGCACTGGACATGCGGATATAGCTCAGGGTTGTACAAACATAGTTCACTGGACATGCGGATATAGCTCAGGGATGTACAGACATAATCCACTGGATGTACGGATATAGCTCAGGGTTGTATAGACATAATCCACTGGACATACGGATATAGCTCAGTGTTGTAGAGACATAATCCAATGGACAGACGGATATAGCTCAGGTTTGTAGAGACATAATCCACTGGACACACGGATATAGCTCAAGGTTGTACAAACATAAATCACTGGACATACGGATATAGCTCGGGGTTGTAGAGACATAATCCACTGGACATACGGATATCGCTCAGGGTTGTACTGAGTGACATAATCCACTGGACATACGGATAAACAACAGGGAACTTGATAATCACCCATGATCTACATTAGAACCAGCCATAAGCAAATGTGAGAAAAGTTGAAAGATAGAACATTTGTAGGTATGACGCGGACAATCCCTAATCAAATAAACCACTATGACAGCGAAAAAATATATTTCGCTTTAAAAATAAAAATATAGCACACATACATCAAAACTATTGATGGCGACTCATCCAGGAGGCTGTCAACATGATAATTTCTGACAGAGTTCAAGAACGTCAAGTTTAACGTACTCCTGTCACAACTTGCTCCGGTCTCGCTTACTGATATATGTGAGGGATATAGGGTAATAGTCCATTATACACATGTACCTGGTTTATGACATGAACCACTGACCATGCTGATATACCCAGGGCGCTGCCTTCTTTCCAATCTCTACTCATACAAATAGATGAGAGCTTTTGTAAGCGCCATGCAAAATTGTCGAAGTACCATTGAGGTGACTTCCAAAAGTATGAAGACTTTCATGAATGTGTGAAATTGTTTGAATGAGTAACCGATATTCGTATTTGTCGAGTGCGTTGTTATGTAGGATATATCCGTTGTAGTCGAGGTTCTTTTTGGATAATGGATTGCGATTTGTTGATATTGTATCCTGTTAGTTGACAGAATTTAGAAAATACACTAATTCACGTGTGGTTGTAATATTTAATTATCATTATTTAAAATTCTGTTCCCAGTGTGCATTGTCCTATGCGGAAACACAATGAGAAATGATTTACGAGTTTCACTGGCACTCATGGTCATGATTCACAAAGGTATCAGTATCTCCCTCACCTGAAATCTTGTTCAATATTTTATCGATATTCCAGATAAAATGGCAGAAGGTGGAAATGGGGAATCAAGACGATTGATGAACCAGGATATAAAACGAGAAGATGACAAGGCTGTGGGGGTAAGTGACACTGTTTTGTGATTCATATCTCATGTACGACTCACGAGGCAGAGTTGCCATAGACTGCCTCAGTACAAGAAAGGATTAGTCTACCCATGAAACTTCTCGGTAATAAAAAGCTTAAACTTGAACGAAAGGCCCACATTTTTTGTTATCTAAATACAAAGTTTGCCACATTTGCGTGTCATTCAGTACAAATCTTCATGTACGTGCTGTTCCAGTCAATCACTATTAAAGGCCACAGACAAAGGACAAATTTATATTTCAAGAAAATGAGCTGGAGTTAAAGACATCTGCGACGATTACGGACTAAACTATTTGGGCTTCCTTGCTAGTGGGGGGGGGGGGGAGCTCTGCGATATATCGTCGTGAAATAATGTTTATTCAAAACAGTGGTCACATCATTTGCTTGGATATTAGAATGCGAGCAACTTACACCAAGTACATTTCGGTTCAATACAGTTTGCTTATTTCGCTTGATCAAAGACACCTGCCCGTAACATACTTTGGCGGAAAGCAATGGCAAGCAGTTGATATATAACGTCGATTTTTACATTCAGAATGGCAGTATATGAAATATCGGATTGCTCAGAAGACGACTGATCGCCGACCCACTCGCCGCAACTATCTGACCTCAACTACATACACAAACACTTGAAATCATCCCAACAGATCATGTGAAGAAACGCATTACTTGAAAAGTACTTGATCAAAAAAGTGCTTTTCCAACATATGCCATAATTTCGTACAACTGACGTCCATGTCTATCAAAATCTTTGCATACAATCGAGCATCTAAATTATTCTGATCACAATATCTCACATACGCCCTTAATACATACTAAATATCATCATCGTCATCATCATCGGGACAAGAAACTTTACTGCTGCGTTGACGTTTACAAAGATATTGATTTTCTAAACGACATTTTCGACCAATTGTCAAACTGTTGGTCTGGGGTTGATGCCTCATGGACTATCTACACCACTTCCGACACGCCCAATCATCGAACAGATACTTTATTTATTCTAGAAAGGCCAATATGAAACGTGTAGAACTGAGCAGCCTAAGAAGAGAAATGAGGCAATCTCACCAGGTAACAACAGCTGTGGAGCTCCGGCACAACGATCACTGGATTATGGAAGCGGTCCGTGCATGCAGAGTCCTGGTAAGATAAGTCAGGTTCTCTATATAAATCAGGCTAAAATAAAACGAATGAAACTGAGTTATGGCGAAGGTTCCAATGATTCGATTTCATCAAATACGTGGCGAGCTTCGTCGAGGATTTACTATGTATGGGGTGCTTTAAGTCCCCAAAGAATACCAGTGAAAGAAAACTTGACTTAACTTATTCTTAAAGGAATAGAAAACCCATGAAAAAAGTATGTTGTAAATGAAAGAATAGTTCCATCATTGTCCAAAGGTATTTTTTATTTATTTTTCCGATTTTCTTTTTTACCAAATAAAACGCATTTGATATATGTGTTTGTATGGTGGTCTGTTACGACCATCCATTTTCCTATCCTTTCAATTATTGCACATACCCACAAAACACTCAGCGTTATTCTGATTCTGCAGAGAACTAGACATCGATATTTTGAAGGTTGAACGTGGAACATTATTGCTTGTTTAGTGGTTAAACAACCATATACGTAGATTACATAATTGGGCCTAGACTATGCAACTGGGCCCAAAATATTTGTTTGCCATTTCACCAACATTTGTCTGTACTCAACTTCTTTAGCAAGTTCATGTTGTGCGAGGAGGTCTTCAATTACAACCTGCCCACAGGTACATATCGAAAAATGTCGAATATATACTTGAGAGCTTCCCGTTATGTTATCAGCAAATAAGCAAAGATGGTTCCTCTCAGACATGCAGATTTGTTATTATGTTGATGTCTAGTCCATATCACAGTGTGTATTGCAGTATATTTGATTAAAGAAAAATTATAACGTCGAGAAATATCGAAAAGAATAATGAGGAATGACACTTACAGGCCACCATCCAAAGTTTATCGCCTTTTTGCTCAGTTGAAAAACATCGGAAAAATAAATAAAAAAAACTTTTGGACAGTGATGGAATTATTCTTTCATTTACAAAACACTTTTTCAAGGGTTTTCTATCCTTTTAAACTGTATCTTTCCTCCATTGTACATTAGTGCAATGCTAGGGAATTGAGCAGTTCCATGGTGTTACAGTCTCTTTGAACATAAGTCTTAGTCGATGGCAAAATCCTCAATTCAAGTAATTAATTTCGTGCCCTCTTCAGCACGCATTATTTCTGCTGACGACTGTTTTAGCTGTAATCATATGCATTCGGCATATTTGCAAGAACATCTGTGCTAGGTTATAATATATGAGGAAGTACAGCAGTCGGATGTCTCATCTTGCGATAGCTCCATCTATTCTGTGAACTTCAATCGAGTTAGTATGAGACTGACTCCGACACTTCCGACACATGCATCTGTTATGCGAAATGTCGCTTCTCATCCATTCTTATATTTGCGTACAGCATCTGATCGTGTCACTATTTTCAAATGAATTTTAAAGGGGATTATATTTTGTCCATGAAAGGCTTGTACGTTATTCCCAAAGTCGCAATGCTCATCAACTCGTCTATATAAGCAGAGGGTCAGTCAATTAGACTGTCTGTAACCCACCTGGGAAAAGGCTGCAATTTATCATGATCGCATGACAACCTTCAATATGGGATTCAAAACAATTGCTCGCAAGGTTGTAGAGATATGAGGATGCCGACTTTATCTGTTTATTTGTTTAGCTTATTTTCAGTATTTATTTCACAACCACACGATGGTTTTTGTTACATCGGTCCTCATTTCTGTGAGTCACAAAATATTTGCCTGCTGACGATTTATGTCGAAATATTCCAAATAGCCCGTATTGTTGATGAATATGAAACAATATGTCACCGGCGAAGATAACCAAACACTTAACACTTTTAGTAACATAATGGATGATACCATGTTTTCCTGTTTATTGCTATCTT
Organism: Hanleya hanleyi; assembly: GCA_036873755.1. NCBI lineage: Eukaryota > Metazoa > Mollusca > Polyplacophora > Lepidopleurida > Hanleyidae > Hanleya > Hanleya hanleyi. The sequence goes on along the minus strand of JAVTVY010002758.1, from coordinate 17,223 downwards.
GGTGACATGTGATGCTGTCCACAAGCCTAGTTAGTAATATCAGGAGCTAATGACATTTACATGTATTTCAAAGCCACCTCATGATTGAAGAAGCTTGGTGGGGAGGGAGGGGCAAATGATATATTCGAAAATGATATCTATTTGTTGGGATTTCTCAAGATCGATCAATCATGTACCTTTGGAAATGAACATAATATTAACATAATAATTTTCTTGTCAAATGTCACGCAATGAGAGTATTACTTGACTTTTGAACAACTCTTAACTGATATCAAAACCTGAAAGATCGTTTTCTGCGTAGCGTGGAAAATAACTTTACAGGTCATAAGATTTGTTTACACTGGAAATCTCTGCATCTCTTTCCACTTCAAAGTAAATCCAGAATTATTACTGTAAGAACGTATTGTTTACATCTGGTATCTCTCCATCTCTGCACACTTCAAAGTAAACCCGGGATCAGTACTATAATTAATTATTGTTTACACTGGGCATCTTTCCATATCTGCCCACTTCAAAGCAAACCCGATATTAGTTATATAATTATTGTTTACACTGGGTATCTCTCCATCTCTGCCTACTTGAAAGTAAACCCGGGATCAGTACTATAATTAATTATTGCTTACACTGTATTTCTCTCCATCTCTGCCCATTTCAAAGTAAACCCGAAATCAGTATTATAATTACTTATTGTTTACACTGGGTATCTCTCCATCTCTACCCACTTGAAAGTAAAGCCGGGATCAGTACTATAATTACTTATTGCTAACACTGGATTTCTCTCCATCTCTGCCCACTTCAAAGTAAACCCGGGATGAGTATTATAATTACTTATTGTTTACACTGGGTATCTCTCCATCTCTACACACTTCTACACACTTGAAAGTAAACTAGATATCCCTAATCCAATTGCGTATTGTTAACACCGGGTATCTGTCCCTCTTTGCCCACTTCAATGTAAACCCGTGATCAGTACTATATAATTACTTATTATTTACATCTGACATCTGTTCATCTCTGCACACTTCAACGTATACCAGGGATGAGTACTATAATTAATTATTGTTTACACTGGAAATCTTTCTATCTCTACCCACTTCAAAGTAAACCCGGGATCAGTAATTTATTTATTGTTTACACTGGATATCTGTGCATCTCTATCCACTTCAAAGTAAACCCGGGATCAGTAATTTATTTAATTATTGTTTACACTGGATATGTGCCCATATCTACCCACTTCAAAGTAAACTCGGGATCAATACTTCAATTACTTATTCCTCACACTGGATATCTCTCCATCTCTATCCACTTCAAAGTAAACCCGGGATCAGTACTATAATTAGTTATTCTCCACACTGGATATCTCTCCATCTCTGCCCATCTCTGCCCACCACAAACCTGGATATCTTTCTATCTCTGCTCACTTGAAAGTAAACCCGGGATCAGTACTTCGATAACTTATTCTTCACACTGGATATTTCTCCATCTCTGCCCACTTCAAAGTAAGTCCGGGATCAGTACTATAATTAGTTATTGTTTACTCTGGATATATCTCCATCTCTGTCCATCTCTGCCCACCACAAACCTGGATATCTTTCTATCTCTGCTCACTTGAAAGTAAACCCGGGATCAGTACTATAATTAGTTATTCTTCACACTGGATATCTCTCCATCTCTGCCCACTTCAAAGTAAACCCGTGATCAGTACTATAATTAGTTATTCTTTACTCGGGATATATCTCCATCTCTGCCCACTTCAAAGTAAATCCGGGATCAGTACTATACTTACTTATTGTTTACACTGGATATCTCTCCACCTCTACCCACTTCTAAATAAACCCGCGATCAGTACTTTAATTGCTTATAGTTTATCTTATGGATATCTGTCCATTTCTGCCCAATTCAAAGTAAACCAGAGATCTCTATTCTAATTACATGTTGTTTACCCTGGATATATCTCTCCATCTCTGTCCACTTCAAAGTAAACCCGGGATCAGTAGGCTACTATAATTACTTATTATTTACATTGGATATATCTCCATCTCTGTCCATCTCTGCCCACCTCAAACCTGGATATCTCTCTATCTTTGCTCACTTCAAAGTAATCCCGGGATCAGTACTGTAATCACTTATATATGGATATCTCTCCATCTCTGTCCATCTCTGCCCACCTCAAACCTGGATATCTCTCTATCTCTGCTCACTTCAAAGCAATCCCGGGATCAGTACTGTAATCACTTATATATGGATATATCTCCATCTCTGTCCATCTCTGCCCACCTCAAACCTGGATATCTCTCTATCTCTGCTCACTTCAAAGCAATCCCGGGATCAGTACTGTAATCACTTATATATGGATATCTCTCCATCTCTGTCCATCTCTGCCCACCTCAAACCTGGATATCTCTCTATCTCTGCTCACTTCAAAGCAATCCCGGGATCAGTACTGTAATCACTTATATATGGATATATCTCCATCTCTGTCCATCTCTGCCCACCTCAAACCTGGATATCTCTCTATCTCTGCTCACTTCAAAGCAATCCCGGGATCAGTACTGTAATCACTTATATATGGATATCGCTCCATCTCTGTCCACTCCAAAGTGAAACGGAGATCATTCATTAGACACTTTATGGTTTCTTGGGATATTTTTATCCATCCCTTTGTCCGTCCCCTGTGTCCGGTCTATATCTCTGGCAGTTTTCTATGTAAAGTTTCAATTTATGGCAGGTAGATACCCTACGGGAGACGATTTGTCGCATACCAAAATGGAGGTCGAGGTCAGACGTCAAAGGTCATTGTCCTAAAAGAACAGGAAATCATTGACCCGTTCATCTCCGGTCTACTGTGGAGCGTTTTCTGTCCACAGTTGCATTTTTTTGTGAATGGATACACTAGGTGAAGACGATGTGTCGCGTACCGAAATTGAGGTCGAGATCAGAGGTCAAAGGTCACTGAGGCCTAAAAATCAGGAAATCATTGATCATTGACAGTTTTCCATTTACACTTCCAACTTTTGATGAGTGGATTCCTTAGAGGGGCAATGTGTTGCACACCAAATGTAGGTCGATGTCAGAGGTCAAAGGGTTGTGTCGTCGAAAAATCAGGAAATTAATGAAAATATTTAAGTGGATTCCATAGTTGGAAAGGAAGGGTCGCATACCAAAATTAGGCCAAGGTCAAAATCTGGAAATCATTAAATATAACCTTTCTTGTGTCAGTAGATACATTAGGGGGACACGATGTGTCACATACCAAAATGAAGGTCAAGGTCAAAGACCACGGTCACTTTGACCCCAAAATCAGGAAATCATTAAAAGTCACATTTTTATATGCCCGTCGAAAAGGAGTTCGTATAATGCGATGGTGAGTCCTGTCCATCTATCCTTCTACTCATCCATTAACCCTATCACGCCTGGGGGGGGGGAAATCCGCCCTCCCCCCTTCCTCCCCCCCCCCCCCGTTGCTGTTTTTTTGCTCCTTTCTCCGGAAGGACAAACAATTGAGAGCTGAAACTCCGTGACTTTTCCCATTATCATATTGGGGTCATTTTAAGCCAATTTGTATGACACCCCGAGCAGTGGATCATGGTTTAATTAAAAATGGCGCCCGTGGGGGGTACCAGAAAAGTTATGTTTTTGCCATATTTCTTCAAAAATTACACAAAAATTCGCTTTGTTGATTCAACGCGATTCTATGCATTTTACTGAAACCTGTGTCTTAGCATCATCAAAAAACACCCCCTGATCCCCCCTCCCTCCCTTCCCCCATTAACCCTACCAGTCCTGGGGGAGGGGGGGAATGCCCCCCTACCAAACTTTCTGCGATATCTCCGGAAAGCCAAAAAATGGAGAGCTGAAACTTTGTGACCTTATAGGTTATCAAATTGGGGTCATTTTGAGCCTATTTGCATAACCTTACGAGCAGAGGATCATGGGTAAATTCAAAATGGCGGCCATGTGGGGTACCAGAAAAAGTGATGTTTTCGTCATATTTCTTCAAAAAATTTGCTTTTCCTTATAGAAAAGTGGGTAAAACTTATTTTATTTCATATCAGATTATTATTTACTAATTTATCATTCAGTTTTTGCGAAGGAAAACAAAAAATAAAAAAATTCGAAGATTTTGACCAAAAAATCGTCCAAAAATGCTCTTTTTGAAAATGACGTCACAGTGACGTCATCATGGCGGTCATCTTGGATTTTTTTTACATTTTCTTGTAAAGCTTGACCTAAAGATATAGAGTGGTAAGTTTCAGCCCCTCTAGCCTTAGCGATAGCGAAAATATATAGGGGGCACTTTCCGCTCCCCCCCTAGGGGCGGAACACCGTCCAACAGAATGATCATGGCTTTCCCTCACGTCGACTCTACTACAAGACAGGCGATTGAAATTTTGACATGGTACTCTACCCATATCTGGATATCAATATTCAAGAAGCACCTGAATACGGCGCATACATATCTCGCATGGTAGAATTTGTAAGATCATGCGCAGAACCACGCCACAGAATATTATTGCAGAAACTTGTCAAACAAGCTTTCCCACCAAACGCCTCCGTTCAAAGTTTCTTAAGATCTGTGATAAATATCGCACAGTGTCGGTAATGTACGATCATATCTGGCTCTACGTTTCGTAACGTGTGTCTAATTTCGCTTAACCCAAGCCTAGGGAATGATTAAGTAGCACGTGATCTACATCCCCATGGTATTCAAATGAATACTCACAATCAAAGCGTGACGGAGGCACATACTCTGGAAAATAATTCAAAATTCACGCTTCGAAAGAAGAATATGGTCAGTGATTCGGTGTTTGTGTGAAGAACATCATCATATCTTACTGAAATTATTGAAAATTGTAGTTTATTTCGGCCCAATAAATAGTTTTACTTCCCCATTTGTCCCAACCCCATGCTCTAGGGAACTGAGAGTATACTATACCCCGGGATCAAGCTCTATTAGAAAATGTAAAAAAAAAAACAAGGTGGCCGCCCTGATGAGGTCTTAGTGACGTCGTGTTCCCAGAAGGAATTTTGGACAATTGTTCGATTTTGTAATTAACCCTATCATGACCCCTTACCAAAATTTCACATTGAGAGCTGAGACTCCGAGACTTTCTAGTTTATTATGTTGATGTCATTTTGAGCCTGTTCGCATAATAATACCCTGAGCAGAGGATCATTTTATTTCACATCAAATTATACTAAGATAATATCATGCAGGTTTTGCGAAGAAAAAGCATAAACAAAAATTCGTAAAATCTGAGCAAAATATCCATCGAAAATGGCTTTTCTGAAAATGAAGTCACTGTGACGAGTTAAAAGCGGCCAGCGTAGATTTACTACATTTTCTAGTAGAGCTTGACCAAGGGTAGAGTGCAGAAAGTTGCAGCCCTCTAGCTGGAGGGATAAAAACAATATTTAGGGGGTGTCAAAATGCTCCCCAAACCTGGACAGGTCGCAAAGAGCCCAGTTATGTGATTTTCTTCGGAAAAAACAAACTGTATGGTAAATTAGTGAATAATAAGCTGATGAGAAGTAGACCTTTCCCCCATTGTATCCACAACGAAAATATCACTTTCCTCATGGCCGCCATATCGAAATATCCCATGATCATCTGCTCGGGGTTTGTGCAAACAGGCTCAAAATTACCACAATATGATAAGTTACAAAGGTATGGGGTGTCCGAACTCAATTGTGTGTCCTTCCGGAGCTAGATAGCTTTGTGGAGAGAGAACATATTGCATTCCCGGGGCCGAGTAGGGTTAAGAACAAGTTATATTCCATGGTTTCATTGATGATACCTGATAATTATTTAGTGAAGGAGCCACTGTTTCCTAACTCTCATTTATTATCTACTAGTCTGTTATGTTGTTGATTCTTGTAGGTATGCCATACAAGTATACGGATTGATGATCAGCATTGGATATATGGATAGAGCAGTAGTACTGATATGTTTTGTAAATATGTTTTACAGGAAATGTAAACTTGACCTCAGGTGAGCCACAGAATTCAGCTGTTGGCGGATCTTATCAAGTTCAAGTCAGAGACTCCGAAAGAGTTCACATCGGACCAATCACCCACCACCATTATCACCAACATGGAATGGATACCAAACAACAAAAGGTGACCACGGGACCACACGCAGGTAATGTTATTTGAGATTTAATGCGCAATTAGGCGGTTGTGCGTCCAGAATTATAGAAACTGCTCATAGATTCGCTGAAATTTGAGATTATCGCTTTTCGGTGGAATGCTGCATCCGAATGAGGATATTGACGTCGTCATGATCAGTTTCACCCATCTGTCTTTCATCTTTTTCTCGTATTTAGCTGGAAACCCAAATGAAACCCAAATTTCATTTGAAATCACGAATTGTAGCATTCATGAAGAAAAACGCCCATTTTGAACCATCATTACCTCAGTTTGACATTTCACAGTTTGACTCTGACTGACCTTCAGAATTATTCTCCAATCCAGCAAACAGCTTATTATTAACTCTGGGATGTATGAAGATAAATTATTTCAGTCTAGGACTTCTACCCTCAGGATGTATTAAAACTATATTCTGGACACTGCTTTCGATGTCTGTCTCCTTTCTCTTCAATACTATAACTTATATGCAGTTCAAAAACAGCGGAAAAATCCCCACTGTAGTATCAGTATACATGTATTAGAGGTCGGCGCCGAATTGCAGTGTTTATAGCGCTTATCTGATACACCCTGTTGAAACGTGTCCGCCAAAGAACCTGGTAAAATGGTGCTAGTCTGGGGATATGCTGATGCCTCCATGGTATGCAGGATAACTGGATTCTTGCTGGTTTTCACACCAGAGCACATATATGAACCAGAAATTGAGGATCTGGCTCTGCTAATTTCTACTTTTTATAAAAAGGGAGGGCGGTTCATAGCTCAGTGGAAACATCCTACTTGTATCTCGTAAATCCAGGAATATTGTACCGTATACATTCAACCAGACTATTCTTTAACCGGATCTAAGTATATGGTAAAACTGGTGGATTTCTCATTTTACATAATACATTTTTATACGCCCGCCAAAAGGCGGACGCATTATGTGATGGCGGTTTCCGTCCGTGTGTCCGTCTGTCCGTCCGTCGTGTCCGGTCTATATCTGGAACAGTTTTCTGTTTACAGTTCCAATTTTTGGTGAGTGGATACCCCACAGGAAGACGATGTGTTGCGTACCAAAATTAAGGTCGAGGTCAGAGGTCAAAGGTCACTTTTGCCTAAAATCAGGAAATCATTGATCGTTGACAGTTTTCTTCCTACAGTTCTAATTTTTGGTGAGTGGATGCCCTTGGGGGGAGCGATGCGTTACACACCAAATGTAGGTCGAGGTCAGAGGACAAAGGTCAGTGTGACCGAAAAATCAGGAAATCATCAAAAATTTCTAAATTTTTTGTGAGTGGATTCAATAGGGGGAAATGAAGTGTCACATACCAAGAAATAGGTCAAGGTCAAAGGTCACTGAAAGGTCACATGGTCAAGGTCAGGAAATTATTAAAAATAATTTTTGTTTGTGTTAGTAGATACATTAGGGGGACACGATGTGTCACATATCAAAATAGGTCAAGGTCAAAGGTCAAGGTCACTGTGACCCCGAAATTGTAAAAGTCCATTGGGAAATTACGGGGAGTGGTTTTGTCATATACCAAAATTTAGATCCAGGCCAATGGTCAAGGTCACTGTGACCCCAGAATCAAGGTCAAAGGTCAGTGTCACCTAAAAAACAGCAAATCATTAAAAATTACAATTTTTTTGTGATTGGATTCAATAGGCGGAAATGAAGTGTCGCATACCAAAAATTAGGTTACGGTCAAAGGTCAGTGACCCCAAAATCAGGAAATTATTAAAAATGAATTTTTTTTGTGTCAGTAGATAAATTAGGGGGACACGATGTGTCACATACCAAAATGTAGGTCAAGGTCACTGTGACACCAAAATCATGAAATTGTTAAAAATCATGATTTTTCGTGGAGACTGTTTGTCATGTATCAAAATTTAGGTCAAGGTCAATAGTCAAGGTCACTATGTCTCCATAATAAAAAAAATCATTGAAAATTACTTTTTTTGTGTCAGTAGATACATTAGGGGAACATGTTGTGTCACGTACCAAAATGTAGGTCAAGGCTGAATGTCAAGGTCACTGAGAGCCCCAAAATCATGAAATTCATAAAAATCATGATTTTTTTTGGTGTCCATTGATACATTGAGGGAAGACGATGTGTCTTGTACCAGAAGTTAGGTCAAGGTCAAAGGTGAAGATCACTGTGACCCCAACATCAGGAAATCATTAAAAATAACTTTTTTTTTGCCAGTAGATACATTAGAGGGACATGTGTTACATACCAAAATGTGGGTCAATGGTCAAGGTCATGGTGACCCCAAAATCAACAAATCATTAAAAGTCACATTTCCGTATGCCTGTTGAAGACGAGGTCATGTAATGCGATGTTGCCTTCTGTCCATTCATCCATTAACATTTGTTGTCCATGCGATATCTCCAGTTTCAAGGTATGGATTGCTACCAAACTTTGAGTACCGGTATGTCTTACTCACATGGCAAAGGGGAACCATAAATTTTTAGATCAATTTGTCACAGGTCAAGGTCACAGTCTCCCAAAACTGAATCAAGTTTATCTGACTCTATGTGTTAGGTTGGAATATTCTCTCCCCTACATGTACATGTATATGGTATTGTCCTGTGGAGTTGTCTCCCATGTTTGAAACAGCTACATTCAGTTAAACTGTTGTGAAATAAAAACCATACATTTACTAATTTAACAGGGAGGGGGTCCTTTATGAACTTCATACCTGTTTATAAACTCAAGAACAAAGGTTTACTTCATCACTTTTTCCTTCATGAGAAACATTTGCAGGAAAAGTACTATTTTCATGTGTTTGACTATTGTCGATTTCAGTGTGGGATATGTGAGCTCTCAGCTCTTGCTTCAAGGTTAACTAGTTACCATCATCATTCACTATAAGATGTGATATATGTTACATTCTCAGACGCACAAGGCTATCAAGGCTATTAAAACAAGGCTATTAAACAACCTTGAAATTTGGACCAATGTAATTCCAGATAAACGGGCGTATATTGAAGCCCTTGGGCTCTTGTTTCATGTTATGGTGGGACATTTTTATGTCCGATGGTAAATCATGTACTTCCCATACAGTAAACATCAAGGAGAAATGTGCCAATTGATAATATATGTAAGAGATGGCAAAATTGCCGACGTCTGGCAAATGAAAGGCTATGACTTCACATTAAAACCTCCATTGGAACCTCACATTTACCCTCCAGGTACTAACTAATGAACTCGACACGGATTGCAGGTGCCAGGTGCAGTGGTATCCTATGACTTCAAAACTTCGACAGTCTCATTTTGTTATGTATATAATGATTAGTTTCCAAATTGTAACAGCTTAATACTTGTACAGGTATGATAGGGACTGATCATTGTGAACATATTACAAAACAGGCCTCTGTTTATTTGTAGTTTTCACACAGCTGCCTGATCCTACCCTAACCTCGGACACTGTTCGCAAAGTGAAACGTGAGTATGCTCAGTAAAAGGTTGACCAAACCTGTTTGTAAAACGTTTTCAGTCATTAATGAAGTTGATATTATTTAGTACGTGTACGATATTGGACTCCAAATAAGGACCAGCATTGCATGTTTCATTCTCCATTCTCTTTTTCAGGAAACTAAAAAGCCTATGTTTATGTAAACTATGATTGTCTTTTGAATTTGGTGCTAATGGTGTTATATGGAGAGTGGAAACGTTCTTTTGATGATGGACGCTGATATTCTTTACTGAACGACGGCTGAAATATGAATGACAGACAAAATGCTTGTAATTTCATTATTTCATGTATTATAATCGTACACATGGAGCATGTGATCAAGCAATTCGGTACTCTTTTCATTAATTTGGACACCCTATATATAGATCATGGAGAGGATGCATGTAGGAAGCTAGACATGAAAACTAGGAATTTGGTCTCCTACTTTTTGTTTTGGCTCACGCTACGTGTAGTTCAGTTTATAACTTCCCTATATTTTGTTCGCCCGCCTTAGGAAGCGTCTCCATTAATCGTTTTTCCTTCTATCGAGAATTTTTGTACGTTTTTTCTAAGAAATGTCGATCCTACCGGGAATTCTTCGAGGGGATGTCGAGAGAAATATATGAAAAAGCGAAATCGTTTTCAAAATTCTGGATCGATTTTCCCGATATGCTTTTTTATTCGTCTTTTTGACTTATCGAGAATCAATGAGTTTATTCCGGTCGAGAGAATGTCGAGAAATTTTGATCGAGAAATCTTCGAGAGAATATCGCGAAACCATCGAGAGGCGAGTGAATACAATTACGTCATTCATAGATTAACAGTTGTTACGCCGTTATGTGTGAGGGTACTACATAAAGTATATGCCCAGGTAAAATTGAGCTGTATCTGCCGCTTTTACAATGTAATACTAACATACCATGTCATCGCGATTTTAAAAGAGACTCCTTTGAATTATCCCATTTTCATAGACTTTATTTTATCATACTTAATAGAAGTAGTCCAGTTATTATTAGTCCGGTTGAACCCGGCTGACCGCAAACAAACTTTATCTTTGTGAAAAATGTTCTCAATTCTCTCTCACGTTTGTAATTCGCGATATCGAGAAAAATCCCAGATTTCTCGACGAAAAACCGAACGATATCTGGAGACGATTCCTTATCCTGACATTATCAGGAATTATGTTGTTCTGGTTAAAACTTTCTGTAAACATCCCATGGTGTTGTTGTTGTCACCAAATACACAATTTCAAACAGGATATATGGCGACTGTCTCGCTCTTCTAATATATATATATAGCAAAGACATCTCAGCCTTGCAGAGCTTCTCTCTTGCAGGAAACTAGCATATGGTTATGTATACTATGATTGTCTTTTGAATTTGGTGCTAACTACAAGCCTCTAGTCCGTCATTCATAATTCATCCATTAAAGAATATCCACGTCGATAAGCCAAAGACTTATTCCATATTCCATATAACAGTATTAGCACCAAATTCAAAAGGACAATCATAGTATACATAAACATAGGCTAGTTTCCTGCAAGAGAGAAGCGGTCAACAGTTTTCAATGATGCTGACAAGACATCATGATGTTCCAAAAATATAAAATCCGTATCGCTGATCAGTTTTCTTAATCCATAATAATCGTTGTAAAGTCGTTCCCCTGTATAAAGTATAAAGTCTTGTCTCCCTGATACTGTTATATGGAATATGGGATGGGATTTTTGATTATGGACGCGGATATTCTTTAACCCTACCTGGCCTGGGGGGGGCGAAAAATGGCCCCCTAGTGAACTTTTCTCTGCTGCTTCGAAACGACAAAACCGAGGAGGCTGAAACTTGGTGACTTTTAAGCTTATGTTATTGGGGTCATTTTGAACCTATTTTTATATACCCCGGGCAGAGGACCATGGGTAAATTCAATATGGCGGCCATGTGGTATCCGCGAAAGTCGTGTTTTCAATCTTTTCGCTCCATTTCTTCACATTTTCCTTGCCTAAAAGGCCTTGAAAGTATTTTATTTATGCAAAACTAATTATTCTATATTTTATTTTATTTTTTTCGAGAGAAAAATCGGAAAAATGAAAATTTCGAAAAATCGACCCCAAAAAGGCCGAAAAATGGCTTCCGAGAAGATGGCGTCACTGTGACGTCATTATGGCGGCCATCTTGGATATTTTACATTTCCCGGTAGGGCTTGAACCCAAGATACTGTGTGGTAAGTTTCAGCGCTCTAGCCTTAGTGGTAGAGAAAATATATAGGGGGGGCACTTTCCGCCTCCCCCCAGGCTGCGATACACCCCAAATCGCCCAGGCCAGATAGGGTTAATGGACGACGGCTGAATTATGAATGACGGACCAGACGCTTGTAATTGGATTGATGTTCGTCAATGAGGATTTGTTAGATCATTTCCAGATAGCTGAGTTTCTTAAAAAATGTTCAAGTACAAACCCGAACAAACATATAAAACCTTCTCATGGAATTATTAATAAAAGTCTGTTGAAAACCATATCAATCAAAACCATTTCAACCAATTTTTGCAAACCATGATATGTAGGGGTACATGTGTAGGAAGGGTACATGAGAAAAATGTTTATGCATGACCTTAGTATACACCGCTTAGCCAGGAAAAAATCCAAAAGTTATTTGTATTATCTACAACTTACAACACATATAAGTTTATACAACTTACAACATCAGATAAGTTTAATTTTGGCATCATAGTCATATAATGTATATCTTTTTATTGTTTGACCTTCTCACAAATAATGTATTTTTGGGGATGATTAGAGGGCTATTATCCCTTACTTTTTGGGACTGCCCAGGCCTGGAGGTGGAGAAAGCATTTCGGCACCCTTAAATTCTTTTCTTACCCCTTGAATTAGGGGACTGAAACTTACCACACATATCCTTGGGCCAAACTCTACTGGAAAATGTAAAAAAAACACATCCAGGTTGACCGTTTCAACGAAGTCACATTGACGTCATCTTCAAACCAGGCATTTTTTGGTCGATTTTTCGGTCAGATTTTTCGAATATTGTATTTTTGTGTTTTCTTAGCTAAAAACTGCATGACAAATTAGTGAATAATAGTCTAATTGAAAATATTTCCCCGAAAATCAGGAATTTTGAAGAAAAAAGACGCAAATATCACTTTTCTGGTACCCACATGGCCGTCATCTTGAAATCACCCATGATCCTCTACACGGAGGATTATTCAAATAGGCTCAAAATGACCCTAATATTATAAACTAAAAAGTCGAGGAGGGTCACCTTTCCTTTTTTATCGTTCCGGAGATAAGGGAAAAGTTTGGTAGGGGGTCACCCCCCAGGCATGGTGGGGTTAACACATATGCGTATTCTCAATGTTTTTTCCCATTGTGAATAGCTTACGTTAGTCACAATCCTACTTTTGTTTCCAGAATCAAATTTTACAAATTTGTTGTTGGATGAGTACAAGTGGTACTCTTATGTGTTATATTTCAAATATCGGATCTCACGAACTTTTCACGGCAATATTTGAAATAATAATTTGAACAATACCTGTACGGCCACGAAAATATGTGGGTGGGTTGGGTTACAGAAAACACAAAATGGATTGTGACTGATGCCCTTACCATTTTCTCAGAATTACTGACTGCTACATGCCATTCGTTTGAATTATTTGCAGACGAATCAGACATCTGTCGGTCTCACAGTCAAAGAAAGATTCAGGGACTATATGTGGAGACTACACCTTGTAAGAGGGCAAAGCAAGCTATTGAACGGCAGAACTCGATCCTTTTGATCGGTGCATCGGGAAGTGGCAAATCATTTATTCTCCATCATGTATCTGCTTATCCCTTAGCAGAATATCTGCCCATCTTCTGTACAAGTCCCAGTGATATTAGAACGTACATTGACCGTGTACAGGGCACTGACAAACAACTGTTATTCGTCGTTGATGAACCTTTTGGTACATCATACATAGATCAAAAACTGGCAGATGAATGGATCAGCGCTCATAAGAAGATAGAGATGTACTTGGGTAGACATAAATTTATATTTGCCACCAGGAAGTCGTTGTGGGATGAGTGTAAGGTTCATCTTCACGAGAGTTTATTCTTCACCGAAGTAGTAGAGGTCACCTCTGCCAATTTGACGGTTGAGGACAAACGAATGCTGTTACGAACGTATGTGGGTGAGAGGGGCAAGCTATCAGAGAGACAAATGGAAAGTGTTGTAAACAATGAATACTCAATAGCATACAGTCAGTGTTGTAAACTTGTGGGTGATGCTATAGAGGGAGGTCAAACAGGGTCAGCACTTGTCCAAATATTTCTTAGGCCATTTTCCTATCTTTGTTCAGAGTTGGAGAAATTGGCAGACAAAGAGAAAGAAAAATATGCTATTCTGTGTTTGGTCATGCTTTGTCATGATAAACTGGAATGTGAACAACTTAGTGGTACATTGTCCGATGTCAAACCTGATGTTAGAGAGAAAATGAATGTTGTTTTTGATGCGTGTAAATGTCCAAGCTTAACATGTGGCGGTCTGCAAGCATGCGCAGATAAATTATCTGGGACTTATTTGGAGAAGGTACAGGCCAGAGGAAAAAAATCGGATATGTGCAAAGTATACAAATTCTCACATGATTCTATTCACGAAGCAGTGACGATGCAATATGGACAACTGCATTTCGGACATTGTTTGAAATTTCTTGACAGTGCTGTTGTTTTGAACATAGCGCGTCCGTTTGACTACAAAAAGGAAGAGCAGGAAGTTGCCATCAATGTTCCTAAAGAGTACTACTGGAAAATATCCGGAATCTTAACAGCGAAAGTCATCGACGAAAACGGAAGGTGGGGTCTGGGTGGGGTATTGGAAATCTCGTTTATGAACGACGAACAATTTCAATCTGCGTGGTTGGATTACCTGAGAAAAAGCTCGCTGGATGAACTGTCAGCTTTCAGTGGGAGTAAAGGCCGCGATTGGTGGTTTTATGGTGATCGGTGTGTATTGTATTATCTGGCCAAGTCTGGGGCTGACAAACTCATATCATTCCTCATAGATGACCGCCTTCTTGAGTGTACGTGTCATGACGCGTATCTGCCCTGTGTCTTATGGGGTGCAGTTCATGGAGACCAAGTACACATTCAGAGATCATATCTGGTCTCACACACACTGTCCCAGGATGACGTGTGTCGTGCTGTAAAGGAGGCGTGCATATATGACAGCATGAATGTGCTACCAATCCTGTTAGCAGAGATACACGCTGAAGAACATGAGAGGATGACAAGGTCAGGACTGAACATGGCATGTCAGTATGATTGTGTGAATGTACTGCCAATTCTGTTAGAAGAGATACAGAGTGATCATCGCGAAAAGATGACAAGGGAAGGATTAGAGACGGCAGGTAGGTATGGACGGGTCAAATCCGCGAAATATCTACTACAGACCTGTGCTACTCCATGTACAGGACAAAATTGTCCCTGTCTATGGGGACTGAGTGAGGCTACAGCGTTCGGTCATGCAGATGTTGTTAGATTGTGTGTTTCTCATGGTTGTCTTAATGTGAACGCAACAGTCTATCGTAACGGGAATACTAGTCTTCACTATGCTGCTCGTTATGGTCAGGCGGATCTGGTACAGTTCCTCGTCTCAAGCGGGGCTCAAGTTAACGTGGAGAATAAATATGGTGTTTCTCCTTTACATCGGTCAGCGTATAATCTCCGTAACGAAGCTGTGGGCGTGTTACTGGAAAATGAGGCGGACATCAACAGTGTCGACCACTGGGGACAGACTCCGCTCCATGTTGTGATGGAAGCACGAGGACGACGGCGATCATCAGACAAGGAGAGGTCAGACAGACGTAGAGGTCTTGTAGAGATGTTATTGTCTCGCAGGTCCGCTGTCACCATGGCGACCGATAAATGGGGGAGAAAAGCTGTGGAACTGGCTGAACACAAAGGTTACAGCGATATCGTGGAATTGCTTCACAAACATGGACATCATGTAAATGGACATCGATTGACCACAAATGTGGACCGGCAAAGGGTACAACCTAACGAGACGGACAAGAGGGACATGAAAGAAGCTGGCTACTACATCCTTTGATGCCAATTAAAATGCTACTCAAAACAATTGTCTATCTGATGTGAAACATTCATCTTAGTCTCGTCCATAATCCAGGTATCCCTTGAGCAAAGGAATACAATCTGTGGGGTCCTGAGTGAAGATTGGTGTGGATTTATCCAACATTGACACACACAGGCTTATTACTGCTCCACAACGGCCATTCAAGTATTGGCAGAAATTTCAGAAATCGCACTGAATTGTTAACTAAAGACATAGACTTTTGTATGGGACTGAGTGAAGCCTCAGCCTTATTAGGTTGCTTAATCAGATCACGTATGAATCAGGAAGACATAAACATGGTCGCTGGTCTTTGGTCGTTCATTTTTATCTGTGTAAATATCATTAAACTTTCAGTAATACATGTAACTCGTCAGACCAATGTAAAATAAATGGTGAAACACAAACAGTGGATCACCATACCATTTGTAGACATATTTGATCAATTGTGTATGTATCCCATATCACTGAAGTAGTAGGAAAATTATCCTAATTTCATATTTGAAGATTATTAGGGTTATTTCCCACAGTGAAAAGTTTTTCAATTTAACGAAAAATGGAGAATTTATAGTGAAATGAAATATGAATAAAAACTGTGAGTCACCATACTTCTTCAAAAGCCTGGCTTCACCCAATCTTTACTACTGGCATTTCGATATTTGTAGAATCGAAACTCTACGAGTAGGCTGAAATGGGTCTGAAATTTTCATTCTAAAATAGTATATAGTTTATTGTCTATAGAATCAGATGATACATCTACTAAGACTTACCGGTCCAGAGGGGGACTTTTTGCGCTATCATAAGAACGACAAAAAGATAGAGATGACGTTAATGTTTTTAACCGATTTCTCCTTTCTACTTTTAAAACTCCAGACATCGAAAGAAATAATTGTATACTAATAAAGGATTTTAATATTGATCTCTTTAAAACAGACCGTCATATAGTCCGGGAGCATGGACCTAAAAAAAATTCGTTCAACACCTACTACATCTAAGGTTTGACTAGACAAAGTGGTAGAATAGACCTTGTAGAACAAACCAGGTAGTATGTACAAATTGTGGTATCAGGTTTTTTTCAGCAAGCCATTTTGTGGGCCAACTGGTGCGACTGAACGACATTTCAAAAGTTGGGGGTAGGGGTAACATAATTACTTATAGCTTTGCCACTAATCAAACGATTTTAATGCTTTTGTTACCATTACATTCATCTTAGAATGTTGTTGAACAACACATACCAATAATATACCTGTGACCTGGCATGAGGTCACTACATGGCATGAGGTCACTATATGGCAGGAAATGTTACATACTATAGGTAAGGATATATTGCGCATGACTTTCAAGTTGAGTACTTACTATAACATGAGATTGGCAATTTACTTAGTTATCAATGCAAATAATGGATGTGCAGTAAATAATAAATCTTCATTGGGAGCAATTAACCTATGGCAGTGAATGGAATATCAAACGTTACTAACAACAGTCAGTCAGAACTTAAAATGTCAAAGATCTCAGCCAGTATAT